>JAXQQM020081617.1:0-19561 GCA_034641835.2 Pinus albicaulis
TGTTTGGGTTTTGGGGAAAGGACTCCTGCTGATTGTATGCGTGGAGATCCAAGTCCAACTGTGTGCGGACCTTGCTGCTATGTGCGCAGGTTGGGAAGGGAATTGTAAGGAAGAATTGATGAATGAATGAATAAGGAGGATTGATAGAGAACTGAATCTGTGAATTGTTGGTAATTGTTGTACTGTGAATTTTCTGTCTTTAAGCTGCGAAGATCTGTGTAAGTGTGTTTCTAGATTTGGATCTATTATGTTTTGTTTATATAATGCTGTGTAATTGTCATAAAAGCATATAACTATAGATCTAACGCATGTGAATGCAAACATAAACCTAATTAACCCTTCGCCAAACGAGGTAATATGAGATTATAGGACCTAGCGCAGCTCTGCTTGCCTTACCCATCCTTTCTCAGGGTGAAGAAAATTGGTTCCAGCACCCACCCATACTACTTCAGGTGAGACTTTGACCTGCGAAAGTAGGCACTGCCGAAAGGGCTAGTAGTATAGGGGTTTGTTGGCAAACCTTTCACACCGAACCTGGGTCAAGACCCCTCAAGCAACCAGTGGCCAGATCCTCTATCTTTAGGCATTGGGCTGGGGAGGAAGGCATATATGACCACCTTCCCATCCTCCTAGAGATCAAAGTTCATCATAAGAAGCCGGGGGCACCCTTCAAGTTCAACTCTTCCTCGCTCAAAGATGAATCTTACAACTATTTGTTTCATGCCACTTGGAGGATAGGAGGGTCAGCTGAACCAGGTAGTATGAGCTCGCTGTTTAAGGAGAATCTAAAGAAAATGAAATAAACTACCTTGGAATGGGAAAAGGAAAAAAAATCAAGGAGGAGGAAGAATTACAGAAGATAAACGAAGAACTTGATATCCTTGAAAGCCCGGAGGGTGCCGGATATGCCTCCATGGAATCGAGGGACAGAGTAAAGAGCCTTGAAGCACCAAGAAGGAAAATATTATTGGAAAGGGAAGAAATTTGGTGTCTCAAAAGCAGGGCCATCTGGTTGAAAACAGGGGATGAAAACACAAGATTTTTCCAAAACTATGTCAAAGGAAGGAAAAATATTAATACTATTTGGGGAATGCAGACGGAGGAATGAAGTACTGCACAATATTTTGAAGACTTATCTTCTTTAGGAGTGAAGCACTTCAAATTTTTTTTTGAAATCCCTTGTGGAGGCTTCTATAGCTGAAGTGATCAGGGTTGCTCAGTTTTTTCCCAGATATATAGATGAAGAAGGGAATGACAACATAATGGAGCCTATCTCGAAAGAGGAGGTGGAAGGGATCCTCAAGGAAATGCAGAAGGACAAGAGCCTAGGGCTAGATGGTTGGACGGTGGAATTTTTCCAACTCTTCTTTGAATATTTGGGAGATGACATACTTGCAGTGGTTGAAGAGTCAAGATGCACAGGAACCATCTATCAACCTTTCAACTCTACTTTCCTCGCCCTCATCCCCAAGAAGGAGGATATGAAATCCTTTGATGATTTCAGACCTATCTCTCTTTACTCTTGCATATATAAAATCATTGAAAAGGTGATAGCTACTCGTCTTAAACCTTTCATCTCTCGAAACATCTCCTTGGAACAATTTGGCTTCCTGGACGGAAGAAAAATACATGAGGCTATTGGGGTGGCACATGAAACTATTCACAGTCTGAAACGAAGCCGAAAAAAAGGAGCAATTGTAAAAATAGATCTATCCAAGGTGTATGACAGAATCAGTTGGATGTACCTCCGACTACACCTGACCCATCTTGGTTTCAGGATTGACTTCATCAACTGGGTGATGGGGTACATTACAACTACCAATATTTCCATGTTGATCAATGGGGCTGCTACCAACTTTTTTCATGTTCAAAGAGGCCTTCGTTAGGGATGCCCTTTTTCCCCCCTCCTCTTCCTACTGGCTGTGGAAGGGCTCATTCTGATGATTCATGATGCAAAAATAAGGGGGGAGTTAAAAGGCATTAAGGTGGTTGTCAACCTCTTCATAACTCATATGCTCTTTGTGGATGATATTATCCTCTTTAGTAACGGAAGAATAGAAGATATTCGACGGATAAAAGAGGTGTTGGACCTCTTCTTAAAGGCTACTGGATTAAGTATAAATAGCCAGAAATCCACAATTACCACGGAAGGCCCTCCATGACATTTTCAAATACTTGGGTTTCCATCTAAAGCCAGATTCTTATCTAATATAGGATTGAAACTGACTTGTGGAAAAAATCGAGTCAAGGATGAAGCATTGGAGTTTTAAATGGCTCTCTCGAGCAGGGAGGCTTGTCTTGATTAAATATGTTTCCATGGGCATACTGGTGTACTGGGATTCCCTTTATTGGGTGCCAAAAACCATCCTTTCATCCATAAACAAACTCTGCAACATGTTTTCATGGTCGGGGTCAAAGGCGAAACAAGTAATGCCATGGGTGGCATGGGAGAAATTAGTGCGACTGAAGGCCTGGGGAGGGTGGGGAATCAAAGAGCTCCCCTCTTTCATCGCCTCTCTAGATGCAAACCTGGGCTGGAGACTCATCACTCTAGAAGACCTTTTGTTGTCATTTATAAGAAGGAAATATATCGACCCAATGCTAATAAATGAATGGTTGCGCCTGCCCAATAAGAAATTGAAAAATGCTTTGATTGTCTAGAAAGAAACACTGGAATCGGTCAAGATCATCGAATAGGGACTGGCTTGGCATGTTGGGGATGGTACACAGGTAAGGATGGGTTGTGATACATGGGTGGGGTGCACTGGGGGCTACCCCCTCTCTATAGATCTAATTGATTAGTTGGAACAAAGAGGCTTCAGTACTCTGAGAAATATTTCCCAGCAAGGTCAGACAACTATGTGGAGACAAGCATGAATGATAGGGGAGACCCGCCAGCTTGAAGACAAATGGACAAAGGAGTGGAAGGGGTTCATCATTGAGCTTTCATGTGTCAAATGCTCTAATCCGGGAGAGTTCCTGGATGAGGTTAGATGGGCTCCTACCCCCACTCAAGCCAAGACACCCCAAAATTTGGCTACAAATGGCTAATGTCTTAAAAGGGATGGGGGGAGCCAAAGGTGGTTAAAATCATTATTGGAGCTAAAGCGTCCAAAGGGGAAATCAAAGCTCTTCTTCTGGTGCATTCTATAGAACAAAGTTCCTTCCCGGGATTTCCTTCAACCGAGAGGAAAGATTGGTCCGCCTGTGCTCCTCAGGCAAGTCTAACCATGAATCAAGATTCCCACCTTTTTCTCACTCGCACATATAATATCATTTAGATTGAAACCTTGAGGCTCCTTAATCTTATAAAAATGGGAAGGTCAAACTATTTCAGAGGCGTGGCAAAGATGGTGGAAGGAATCTCCAAATGATGTGGTGAGGAACATCCCTTTCATCAAGCTTGGGAAACCCTGGATTGCAGAAATCGAGTCATCTTTCAAGACATATTTTTTCCCATTAATCTATTAGCTGTGGGAAGGGGCATCTATTTTTGAATACATCTCAATTCCAAAGTGAATCCCAACAAGCCGTAGGGCCCGGCTTTAAGTAATTAGGGAGACATCCCTATGGGCATATTTTGATGGGGAATTTGACCCTAAAAATATATGTGGAGCTAGCCTCACCACATTTTCCATTTGGGAAAGTATACAAAGCTTCGATTGCCTAAGGTGGGACAACAACTTCTGCCGTAAACTAAAATTCCTTCATCTCCTTTCTTTTGCTAGCTCTCCTCTTGAGAGATGAGAAGCCCATATTTTTGGATACTCTTTTCAACATCATAAAATGGTTTAATGTCTTCAAAGGTGCCTAAATTTCCCTTTTGATTCCTTTATTATATGAGGTGCTAGTTTTAAAATCCTATTTTAACCTTATCACTTCTTGTCACATTTACAAGGAACGGAATAAAGAAGCATACCTCCTATCTAAGGAGGGAATTCAACAAGATTTGGGGGCCTCTAGGTAGCAAAAGAAGTCATGAGAGCCGGTCCGAATCATCGAAAAACTCCATTCGCTCGCTAGATCTGCATTTCCTGCCTTATTTTACTTGTTTTATTTAGATCAACATGGAACTATCCAAAAATTCTGGTGTTAACATACTTTTTTATTTAGTTCACTTCAACATCGGACCATATACCTAAAACTTCCTTCCGTCTATGTTTTATTGTTTTCTTAAGAGGAGATCCTGGAGACGATTTTTTTCTTCTTTTTTTGTACTGCTGGATTGTGTTTCCCAAAAAATCGAAAGGTGTTTACCATCCAGGTTATGTTTTTTGAGGGAAACAAATAGTCAACCATGTTTTCCACCCTTTGTTTTTGGGCGTTATTTCCTAATATTAGGGAAGCTTGGGGTCAGGGAAGAAGACGATTATTTAGATTTCTTTTTCGAAAAGGTTTGGGGAACTGTAAATAACCTTTTTTCCTTCCTAATCATCAGAATTTCATCTTTTTTTTCCTTTCCAAAAAATGGAGAAAAATGTAGTTCTTTGATCATATGTGCATATACTCTGCAACTTTCTATATAATTAATAAAGTTGTCCGATTTTTTCTTTAAAAATATAGAGGGAAATCACCTAAGAACAGGAGTTAGCTGAAAAAAATAACAAATATTAACATACAATTAGATAAATAAATCCATGTTTCAAAATTGTTCAACATCGCCGTAATAAAGAGGAAATCACCTAAAATATAGAGATTTAACCTAAAATAAAACAAATATTAACATACCGAAACTATGGTGGTTGAAGTTGGTAGGAATTAATGATCAATGCCAAGTCCTAAGTCCAAGGAAAATAAAATCAAAACTAAAATCTGAAATAATAAAAATCAAAACTAAAATCCACCTTATTTAAAGTAACAGTAAAAGCTTAGTTAAAGAAGTAGGGGAATGAAATAATGCAAGGATAATTGATAATTTATTTGCTATTGAATTACCATATGGTCATATTGAACACTAATATTGCCATAACGAATTTGGAAATTTCGCTTTTGAAATCGTATTAATTTAAAATGTTCTTTGTAATTTATGCAAGAGATGTCATGTAGCCTACAATAAAAAACTCGGTGAAAGTTTCTTCTTCCTCGGTTTTGTACTCCTTTTCCTACAGACGTGCATGGCTACTTCATCACAAAAGAACAGCTCATACATTATATACATAATAATTAAAAAAAAGATGAAAATTTGTGAGAGACTCACCCTGGAGGTGCAGAGCATTATATACATAAGAATTAAACAAAGATGAATATTTGTGAGGAGACCTACTTCCGAGGTGCAGAAAGGTGATTACTAATATAATGGGCAGTTTCAGACCTTCATGGCCATCATATATTCCCCGGGAAAAGTACCATGGGGAACTGATTCTATTTCGTGCCTAATGACCAAATTCCGATTGACTTTGATCTTCCGTAAGACTATTGGCTTAAAATTGATTTTGATCTTATGGAAGATTATTTGCTTAAATAACCACCATCGATAATTCATCACCTCTATGTCAATTAACATCTTTATACTATAAAATTGTTCCTTTAGCAACCTACAATGTCTCCATCCATTTTGAGCATAATATTCTGGTGAAAGGCCTCTAACACACAATAACTAGCCGCATCAATCTAGCTAACATCCCCTAATCTCATCTAAGTGAGTCAACAAGTTGTTTTCATCCCACTTAATGTTTGTAAGCCTTTCTGCAATTCAAAAGAACATGAAATTCCTATTATGAATCTCATCTGTGTTCAATACAAGGCATCAAGTAAATAGACCTTGAGCTTCATGCCCAAATTCACATCAAATAAATTGACCTTATATGACCTTAGAGCCAAATGATTAGATAAACATTGAGAACAACCAACTCGGTGTCTAACATTCTCTTCCGTAATCAATCAAATTAAATCAACTATATCATTCGATTATCCTTCTTATCCCGTCACTCAATAGAGCCATTCTGTGAGGTAGGGAACTCTCTCTCATTCTATTTTTGCTTCCATCCCATGATTTTTCACTTCAATGCCGATAAAAATCCTCAGAAGTATAGTTACATCGACGGCACTTATCCTTCCGCCGAGTAGTACAAACATCATGACTCGACCAGTTGGTCCCAAGCCCCTACTATATTTTCCGCATTAAATTTTCCACCTCGAGACAAAAAATTTGGGTTCTTTACTCACTAAAATTGAACCAAGGGAGTGAAAGCCTTTGAAAACCCAAAAATTAAAAAATATCAGACCGTGACATGAAAATCGAAGGAAGAAGTGTGAACCCAATGGAAAGGGCACTAACAAGAAGAGAAAGGGAAATTCAGATATTTTTATACAAACAGAATGCAAGGCCTGGAACCCATATGGAGAATATAAATGGATATCGAACACCCGTGCACCGATGCTCTCTCCCTCCATGTGAAACCTTCGATTCGATCTCCAATGCTAGTATATTTAGGCTTCTTTCTCGCTAGAAAATGATCATCTCTACAAAAAGGGTCCAAGGCATGGCTCAATCCAAACTATATAGATAACTTCTATCAATCATCTATCCCACAAAGAATTTCTACAATGAATGAAACACTAGCCAAGACGAAGGAGAAATCCACAATATCTGCTCATCTTGTTTCGGGGTTTTCATGCAATTTTGAACATGTGTACAAATTTCATTTGTCTTTCATTGCTTGTGACAGAAATATGGCCAAAGTAGCACTTGAATATGGGTGTTGAGAACTTGGAAACATTTAAATATATGCGTGGCCATGAACCAAGTATACCATCATGTTGAAGGTATTTAAATAGATGCGACTATAAAAAAATCACTCGATGCTAATTATAATAATGAATGACTAATATCACGAGGTAATCAAACACATTAAATGTATTTACCTTACAAGTAGTATTTAAATTTAGCCATGTGATAGAAATGCTATAGATAATGTGATCATTATTATTGCCAATTTAAATAAAAATTTCAAATTGAGATCAAAATTCAATTTTAATATAATTTTTAAATTTGATATTTATTGAAATTTACAATAAATATTATCTATTATATCTTATCTAAAATCATAAAATATAAATATATTCCAAGTTTTATCCCACAACAAAATGTTAGCATTGTTATCTATATAATCACTAAAATTATGCTAAATAATGGTAAAGTGAACATGTCAATGAACATACAAGTCATTTAAAATAATAATTTATTACTACATGGACCTTTTCGAGGTTCTAAAACTTTAGTAAAAAGACTTACAAATCATTTATCAAGACTAAAAATTATTAATTATGGATAACTTAAAATTTATTACTATAAATTTATTGTTAATTTAATTTGCAAATTAAAAAAATATCAATTATTAATTTTACCAATTATTCGATGAATTTAAAAAAATATCTTCATATATTAAACTCATTCTTCCCTCAAAATCCCTCAAAAAAAAAAATTAATGAAATTACTAGAAAGAAATGCCACAACCATAAAGAAAAATCCTTCAATTAAAGAAACGAGAAAATATAATATAAACCTCAAGGAAAATGACCGTAAAATCCAAAATAAACTCCCAAGGAAAATAGTTTTGCAAACCAATTACAAATACTCTAAAATAAAAAATAAACATCAAGGAAAACAATTTTACCCACCATGTTACATATAAAACTAGCCTCTTCCCAATGACAACAAAATGTTTAGTTTTGCCTCTCTAACATCACCGCGAATGTCTATCATTACATGTTCTACATTAGAAATTGGAAAACTCTAAAAAGAGCTCAATGGATGAGTCACTATCTCCTCCTTGAAACAAAATATTTGTTTGAAATTATGAAAAAAAAAAAAACTTAAAGGAATGTGTCTCTTTCAACACAGAGAATGCACAAATTGTGGAAAATAATAGTCATACACATATAGGCAGAGCTGCGAACACATGAGAGGAATACATTTTCAATTTTATTCCAATATTCTCTAAATCTCGATTCACTCCACTCTACAAATATATGGAAATTACATCGGGTTTATACAAAATGGCCGAAGCATAAACATTTAAGGCAATTCAATGTTTGGATTACACCGTAATCAACCAAAACAAGTCCTTCCACTATGTCTTATTGTTTCTACACAAAAACGTACAACACACATAACAACTGACTCTAAAAATATTACCTGCCCGCCTTTGAAACCACATCACATCCGACACTCCATCGCACATCGACAATATTATCATTTAACATATGCGTGATATGAGCTTAACTTAAACTTATGATATGCGCAACACACGTGGCACATATCGCGTCACAATGTAAACCATTTAACTTGTGGGTGCTTATCGTTTATACTCCGAGTCATGTGCACTTATGTGCTACCCTCCTAAGCTTGCCACGTTCTTCTTTGTGATCGCATCGCAAACAAAATAAGATAACTTGCTTGCGACTTAAAAAGGTAAGTGGGAAATCTTGCAATGTGCAAGCAGATGCGGTAAGCAAAGAGGGAAATGAAATACAAAAGGTAAGGTATAAAGTGAAATACAAAGGTTTGTGGCGCTTGTAACGAGGTAAGGTCATGGGTCCCACCGATCGATCGTAGGAAATAGGTTCTTATGAAGCATTTAAAAGTTAAATGCTAAATGTTGCGAAGTGCGGTTGCTGGTGGTAAAGCCGCTTCGGGAAGTGCGGTAAGGCGGAAAGATAAGGAAAGGCTAAAACAAAGGTTTGTGTGTGATTTAAAATGCAAGAATGGGTGGGTCCCGAAGATATCGAATCACCGTGTTTAACTTATGGCGAAAGCTTAAGGGGTAAAACTTAAATGTTGTGGGAAGCATGTAAGTGGGAAAATAGGTAAGTCAACGATCGAAAGGAAATAAATGAATAGTAATGGCCTTATACTGCTTCGATTTTTGCATGGATTGCGTAACAAAAACTACATATTTGAGTTTGGAGCGTCAGCCTTCCCCGCAACAAAAATTCAATGAAGCGTGAAGGTCGCCACTATTTATTCATGGCAATGGTTGGGAGTATTTCAACAATCCCCCTTAATCACACCGCCGCCATCGATCGTTCCCAAACAATCGTATGAGAAAAAACTTTTCGTCCTAATGGTTTTTGTGAGGATATATGCAAACTATTCCTCCTAATTGCAATGTTGCAAAACAATTTCCACCATTGTTAACCACCCCTTCGAAATGGTAATTTCTGGTATCAATATGCTTTTTCTCTTATGGAAAATATAATTCTTCGACAATACAATCACGAGTTGTCATAACAGAAAATTGTGGTTCGGCTTGTTCCATCATGACATAAATATCTCGCATCCTCTCATCCAAACCGCTTGACATGCTACCGATGTTGCTACCATATTCGGTATTCCGATATTGATAATGAAACTATTGGTCGTTTCGGGAAGCCCATGAAATGGCTCCCGATCCCAAATGAAAAACATACCCTAATGTGCTCTTTCTGTCATCAACACTTCTAGCCCAATCACTATCGCTGTAACTAATCAAACTTTAAAATCATCAATTTTGGAGTATAGAACACCATACTCCTCTTTATTCCATTTACATACCTTAAAAAATTCTCTATCCGCTTCGCCAATGTGTCTCCTTAGTGTCTCCATGAATCTAGATATCAGACGATCGCATACATTATATCGTGCCCAGTTGCGCCAAACACATTAGACTACCAACCATGATATTGTACAATGTTGGAATGACATTCTTGCCGAATCTTCCTTGCTCAACTTCAACCCCATGACAATTGGAGTTGACAGATGGTTCGTTGTTCTATATTTAACCTTTTAAAACTTCTACAACATACTTTTCTTGTATAAAAATCCCATTTTTTGTTTGCTTACTTCTATGCCCAAAAATATCTCAAAGAAACCCAAGTCAATCATTTCAAACTCACTTTTCATGACTTCTTTAAAATCAACAATGAGAGAAACATCATTTCCAATAAAAATAAAATCATTTACATACAAAACAACAATACTAATTTTACCGTCATTTTCTTTTCATGTAGAGTGTGGGTTTACCATCACACTTTTCAAACCCATTGTCTATCGTAAGCATCAATCCCGTCAGATCATGCTCGTGGTGCTTGCTTCAATCCATAAAGAGCTTCTTCAACTTACACACTTTGTGTTCTTGGACTCTCTATCTCATAGCCAGAGGTTGTTCAACATACACCTCCCCTCTTTCAAAGACTCCATTCAAGAATGCCGACTTCATATCCATTTCATAGAATTTCCACTTTTGTTGTGCTTCTATAGTATTAAACATTGTCCGTGACCGGTTCTTATCCTGTAACTAGTGCAAAGGTTTCCTCATAGTCTCTTCCTTGTCAGTCGCTTTTTGTAGCCTTTCGACAACTAGCGTTGCTTTATGCCTTTCTATCTTGCCTTCAATGTTTCTCAAATTATAGACCCATTTCAATCCAATAACTTCTTTCTCAGGAGGTCCACTAACTCCCATGTGTCATTCTTTTCTATTGATCCTATCTATCATTCATTGCTTCAATCCACTTTTCTTTCTTTTTTATCGTAGAGATCTTCAAATGGATTGGTCATCAATATGAAAATAAAGAAAATAAATAATTCGACTAACATTATTATCAACTTCTTCTTGCTCAAATTTCACTTAAATTTTTTAATTTTGGTCTTCTTTGTATTTGCCGAAGATGCTGAGTTGCACTTCTGGAACTAGAGGGAGTTGGCCGATCCTCCGTGGTGTGCTTGGAGAAGCACTTCCTTGGTTTTTCAATGATGTTCTATTGCTTTCTTGAGGTGTGCTCTGCTGAGCTTCTGTAGGTGGAGGAGGAGCCACTGCTAGGGTATTATTTTCTGCAATCAATTCCTCTTTGTCTTCATGTGGAAATACATGTCTTCACATTTACTATCTTCTAAACTTCCATCCCAAGCTTCTTCTTCATGAACCGAACATCTCTCGTTGAGTATTACTTTCTGGCAGATGGATTGTAGATTTTGTATGCTCTGGATTCATCAAATGTCCAACAAATATACACTTATCCCCCTTGCTATCCAACTTCTTCCCTTAGACTGATCCCCGGACATGTGCATATGCCACACATCCAAACACTCTCATGTGAGTGACAACTCTCTTTGTTCCACTCCATGCTTCTCTTTCGAACTCTGCTCATAATGACTTTGGTCGACATCTATTTAAAATATGTTTCCATAATCACAACTTCTACCCAATACTCATTTGGAAAATGATTTTCTTTTTCAACATACTTTTTACCATGTCCATGATGGTTCTATTCTTTCTTTCTCACATACCTCATTTCGATGAGGTGTATACTCAGGTAAAATTCTCTTGTGAATCCCATGCTCCGTGCAAATGTAGGAAGCCTTTGGAGACATATTCTCTCCACCTCTATTAGTTATCAATCATGGGAAATATGATGCGCGTGATGTTGTCCTCGATGGCAACCCACCGAATGAAGATTGAAGACATTTGACTGTTGACATGTGTTGTCCTTGATGGCAATCCACCTGATGAAGTTATGCTTGACTTGATGGACTTAGTAAATGATGTAAATCCGATGTGATATGATGTTTGTTGACAATATGATGCTAAGTGTTGTCCTTGAAAGGCAACCCACTTGATGAAGATGATGACAACTTACTTGATGAAGTTGTGCTTGATAGAATATGTCCTTGATGAAGGAAATCTGATGTATCTACAGTGTGAACAGAAGGCAATGAAGAAAGGAATTCATCATGTGCTAATTCTATGATGAAAAAGAGTATGTCTCTAGGTATACGCGGATTGGCCTAAGGGAAGTCGCGTATGCACGCGGAAAAGAACGTTCCAAGTAGCGTATGGGCTAAAGCGCTCTAAAAGTGCAAAACCAAGGGTAACCACCATGGTATTGACCCATTGTATTGGGTAATGATTCGCCTAATTGACCCCCGTCCAGGTAGTTTTGGGCTCATGGGATTGTTTTGGCCCATGGTATTGAAAAAGGGGCTCATGGTATTGAAAAAGGATAAACCTATATAAAGAGATGAAAATCATTATGCAAATGATGAATGATAGAGCAAGATGTCTGAGCTTGAATAAATAATTCTCTATGAATTATATCTGTATGGAAAGGGTAAAGGTTTGATGATAGATCTGAATCTATGATGTACCTATGAAGAAATGATGAAGCGGGATGTCTAGATCTGAAATGTATTTGTATCTGCTAGATCTGTTTATGGAGTGATTAGATCTGTGATGAGGCGAACATCTGTCTGAAGTAAAGAGTTGAATCTGAACTGAATATCTGATCTGATGAAGTATGCTTCTCTGTAATGATTGAAGATCTATACGCTACTTCGCCGCGGAGGAAGAGCGTATATACGCGGCTTCAGCGAAGAGAAAGCGCGTATGCGCAATAAATTATACACTGAGGTATACGCTGGTTTGTGTGGACGGAAGTGCGTATATACGCGACATCAGTAAAGGGAAAGCGCGTATGCAAACTAGGGTTTGCTGAAGCAAGGGGTATGAAATATCTGATCTGTTCTGCTGTGTTTCTGCTATCTGATCTGTGTTGATATGTATCTGTTGATGATGTATGTCTGTACTTAAAAGTATGGAAAGGGTTCGGTCTGGAAATATGATGAATTGTGGCCCGCAAGTTGTGTTCTATTGAAGTGGTTGGATCTCCAAAGCAGGAAAATCGATGAAACGCGGGTCCAAAGTGCCGAGGGCTGTAGCCCTTCGCCCAGGGTTGCAGCCTTCCGGGGCCGGTAACCGAGACCTGGGGTTAGAAGCCCTTCCGTGTGAGGTCAGAAACCCACAGGGGGTCGTAGCTCCCTTCCAGGAGAGGCTGGTAAACGAGCGCAGGTGGGTGTCTGCGTGCTGGTCAAGTCTGCGCCAGCACATATGTTGTAAGATGTTTTCTCTATAATAAAATATTGAAGGCTGAGCAACTGCAGCGGTGGTTTTCTCCCGATTTGGGTTTCCACCTAAAAATCCTGGTGTTCATGTGTGATGCTTTGTGTGATGGTTTATTCTGCTCTTACTGCACATGTTTACTGTTTATTGAACATCTGATGAATGAATGATGGATTAATAGAAGTGAAGATTTAATGACATATCTAGATCTCTGTGTATACGCTAGTTTCATAAAGGGGATCCGCGTATATACGCTAGTTTACTAAAGGAAAGTAGCGTATGGGTTTTAAGGAATGAAAAAGTAAAAAGATTTGATTATGCAGTAAATACTGATTCACCCCCCCCCCTCTCAGTATTTTTCTCAACAATTGGTATCAGAGCGTGGTCCTTCTGCAGAAGCTTGATCGCTTGAAGGAGATCCGTCACAATGGGAAGTCAAGAAGGAGTGATGTCTATAAAGCCACCTTTATTCAATGGAAGCAATCTGATATTCTGGAAGGTACGAACAAAAGCATATCTGCAAAGTCTTGGTGAAGATGTATGGGCAATCGTGCAAGAAGGTTATCAATACCCGACAAGTATTCCTACTGATGCAGCTGAAAGAAAGAAGTATGAAATCAATGCCAAAGCAGTGAATGTCTTATTGGGAAGCATGTCTGAATCATAATTTGCTAAAGTGATGCAGCTACATTCGGCAAAAGACATATGGGACAAAATCATTCTAAGCTATGAAGGAGACACAAAGGTAAAAAATGAAAAACTCTAAACTCTTAGAATTGAATATGAAAATTTGAAGATGCATAGTGATGAGAGTGTTGCTAGTTTCTTTCTTCGTCTGGATGATATTGTAAATCGAATGAGAAATTTGGGTGAAACCATAACTGATACTACTCTGGTGGAAAAGGTCTTAAGATCATTGACTTCAAAATTTGACTCTAAAGTTTCAGCTATTGAAGAAAGGCAAGATTTGCAAACTCTTACTATTGTTCAATTACATGGCACTCTGACTGCTTTTGAAATGAGACAAGGAGGCACTTCTCAAGTAAGAGAAGCTGCTTTTAAGGCATCTACAAAAGGAAAGGAAAATGAAGTTGTCAAAGAATCCAGCTATATATCCGATGAAGAAGAAGCGAATTTCGTGAGAAAGCTCCAACTAGGTACTGGAAGATTCAAAGGTAAGCTTTCCTTCAAATGTTTTGAGTGTGGAAAAGTTGGTCATTATGCTGCTAAATGTCCTTATAGAGAAAATCATGGTAAAGGGAAACAATTTGAGAAGAGAAAGAGTTATTATGCAAAAGAAGATGATGATGAAGTGTCCAGTGAAGATGAAGAAGATTCTAACCAAGATCTGAAAGTGCTCATGGCTAAGAAGCAAAAGAAGAAGGCTACTGAAAAAGAGATATCTCAGAAAACATGTGCAACAGAAAATGAAGAAGATGAAACAAGTATTGATTGTTGTTCTTGTGATGCACTTTCCTGTGCATGCAATGGTGAAGATAGTAAAAGTAAAGTTTTGGATCTACAGGAAGCTATCAAGAAAATTGAAGATCAACAAAGATCATTTAATAAAAGCGAAGCTATCTACAATGAGATGATCTCTCAAATGAAAGATCAAATAGAAATGCTAAATGGACAGGTGGAAAAGTATCAAAGGTTTCATACTTATGCATCCAATCGAATTAAGGAACTAGAAGCAGAAATCAACGATCTAAATGCAGATCTCGAAAAATCAAACAAGAAGAATGAAGGACTTGAAGCTGCAGTCATCTCTCTACAAACAGATCTTGAAGCATCAAGTAAGAAGATTGAGGAACCTCTACAAACATTTGAAAAGGAAGGCATTGAAGTAGAAATCATCTCTCTCAAAGAAGATCTGGAAAAATCAAATAAGAAGAATGAAGAGCTGGAACAAACATGTGAAGAAAACGAAAATTGGCTGAAAGAAGAGATTCTAAATCTGAAGGATCAAGTAGAAGATGGAAGAAGGAAAGAAGAAAGCATGACAAAGCAATTTCAAGCCTTGGAGGTTGAAGTAAACATTCTCAAAGGTAAATTAGAAGAAAAGGTAAAACTTTTGAGGTTTCAAGATAGTACTAATATTTTGGACAATATTCTGAGTAATCAAAGGTCTCCTGCTATCAAACTTGGTCTTGGTTTCCATGAAACTGTTAAAGGAGAATCTAGCTCATAAGGAAGTGCTAAAAATTCAGAGGATGTCAATGCAAAACCTGAAGTGTTGAAAGAGACAAAAGGTCAACCAACAATGATGAAATCTCAAAGGAAATCAGTCAATAATGTTGAATGCTTTAAATGTCATAATCATGGGCATGTTGCAGCAAATTGCAGGAGCAGATCATTTCAGCCTCAAACAAACAGATCCTACTCTGGTTTTTTCAAGGGATATTGTTTTTCATGTAACAAGTATGGACATAAAGCAGCTGATTGTAAAAGGAGGAAGATTAGAAATACTCATTATGATTCTTATGCTTATTTCTCTGGACACATGAGATGTTATTCTTGTAACAAGTATGGACATGTAGAAAAAGAATGCAGGATGAACAGATTTGGGAAAGTGGACAATTTTCAGCACACAGTTGGAAAGCTCAAGCAAATTTGGAAAAAGAAGGAGGACCGATCAGAAACGTAGGGAATTCAGACCCTACTGCAGTCATCCGCTTCTGGAATCTTACTTCTTTGATTGACTGCAGGAATGATGTGGGATACATTATGGGATTTAGTAATGTATCGTCACAAGGGGAGCAATGCATGATGACTCTCATGGTTGATTTGATTATTCTGGTTATATAACAGAACATCTGATATGAAGAAGACAGGTACAGGAAGGACAAGTTCAGGAGGAGATGAAGGTGTGAAATTTTCTATATTTCACTTTTCATACGCGGGTTCTATGAAACAAAGTCACGTATACACGCGAGTTTCAGCAGACACAGTCGCGTATGCATTGATGATAAGAGAATTTATCTGATAGCTGAAGATCTGGAGCAGAGGTCCAGGGGGAGCATCAGTCTGACTGCTGATGATTGCACTGTTAGCATCATTCTGGTTATACTCATGTTAATGAAATGATACTTGGTTATTTTTGTTGAAGATTATGGATGAAGCCTGGTTGCTTTATGATGAAGAGCATTCGTTGTTGAGATGAAAGTCTTATAATTCAGAGATGAGGACAGATCATGCAGAGATTGTTGCTGATGACTTGCTGTTGAAGGTGTTTCAGATTGCACAAGTTAAGGAAGAGCATTGGTTTAGGGGGAGCAGCAGGTTGAATACTAATGATTGCATTGTTGGCAATATGACTGATTATTCTTGGCTATTGTGATACTCATGCTTAAATGATGATGAATTGGTATATGGTTCATTATGATGAGATTTTGATCCCTGATGCTCACACATAGATGAGTTGGAAGTCATTTGATTCAGAAATAAGAATAGATCATGCAGATTTTGTTACTATGGTTGAGATCCTTTTCCTACATATGTTCCTTCATGTTAAATATTGAAGATCATGGTGATATTGGACCACATGGATGTGAAGATGCTGTTCTGATATGATAATCTCCCTTGGAAAGATTGTATTGATGCTACAAATAATCTGAAGGCTTGGTTACTAATGTGCTTATGCTACAATCGTTGGATGACGCTTGAAAACACAACTACACTGTTCAATCTATCTGCAGTCCAGGGAAGTAGTCAAATATCTCAGAAAGAAGCTGAACACTGTCTTTTCTTCACACAGGATCAGATCTGGTCAAAATATAGAAGATGGTAGTGGATACGCGGGTTTCCTGAAACACAGTCGCATATATACGCGAGTTCCTGCACAGAAAACCGCGTATGTTTGGTTGCTGGCAATTTTTGGTTGGTTCAGCTCTCTTCAGCACAGCTGCAGTGCTGTTTGGTATCTCTGATACTGTTTGGTATCTCTGGTGGTGTTCCAGTTCTCATAATTCTGTTTTTAATGTTTTGATGAAGATGCCTTGATGATTTGTTGGTGGAAGTTTTCAGGATGCACAAACTAAGGAGGAGCCTTAGTCATTTGGAAAGATTGCTTGGTTGCAAAGATTCAAGGGGAGCATTAGCTTTGCTGAATATAATGCAGTGTTGGCATTATGATGGTTCTGAAATATGTTCTCTTTCTTGAGGACTTTCTGGTGTTGGTCTTAAAAGCTATATTTATAGTTTGATGAAAAGGTCTGGTTGAGACCCATGTTGTAAAATTGTAATATTCAGTCATGTAAGGACTTGTCAATTTGTAAACCCACTTGGTTGGGTAGCTGAGTCATGTTTGTAAACCCACTTGGTTGGGTAGTTGAGTCAAATTTGTAAATCCACTTGGTTGGGTACTTGAGTCTCATATGTAAATCCACTTGGTTGGATATTTGATGTAAGTATGAGTCATTGGTGATAGGAACTTCATAGAGTCATGTACTTCATTGAAAATATGTTTGAAGATTCAGCATGAACTCAGGGGGAGCTTGGTCACTCCAGTATACATCAGATCTGCAGAACGCTTCTTCTACATGAGGAGAAAAAGGGGCGAGTATGTTAGTTTTGATCCGCCCGTTGCCCTTGATGTCAAAGGGGGAGAGTAACATGGTGTTTGAATGATGCCAAAAATGGAGAGAGTGACATGGAAAATAGGGAGAGTGACATGGTGTAATTGTATTCTTAATGTATCTATCTGTTGTGGTAACCAAACACCATCGTGGTTGCCATCAAGTCCAAAGGGGGAGATTTTTGGAAATATGATGCAGGATGTTGTCCTTGATGGCAACCCACTGAATGAAGATGAAGACATTTGACTGTTGACATGTGTTGTCCTTGATGGCAATCCACCGGATGAAGTTATGCTTGACTTGATGGACTTAGTAAATGATGTAAATCTGATGTGATATGATGTTTGTTGACAATATGATGCTAAGTGTTGTCCTTGAAAGGAAACCCACTTGATGAAGATGATGACAACTTACTTGATGAAGTTGTGCTTGAGAGAATATGTTCCTGATGAAGAAAATATGATGTTTCTATAGTGTGTACAGAAGGCAATGAAGAAAGGAATTCAGAATGTGCTCAAAATATGATGAAAAGAGTATGTCTCTTTGTATACGCGGATTGGCCTAAGGGAAGTCGCGTATGCACGCGGAAAATAACGTGCCAAGTAGCGTATGGGCAAAAGCGCTCAAAAAGTGCAAAACCAAGGGTAACCACCATGGTATTGACCCATTGTATTGGGTAATGATCCACCTAATTGACCCCGTCCAGGTAGTTTTGGGCTCATGGGATTGTTTTGGCCCATGGTATTGAAAAAGGGGCTCATGGTATTGAAAAAGGATAAACCTATATAAAGAGATGAAAATCATTATGCAAATGATGAATGATAGAGCAAGATGTCTGAGCTTGAATAAATAATTCTCTATGAATTATATCTGTATGGAAAGGGTAAAGGTTTGATGATAGATCTGAATCTATGATGTACCTATGAAGAAATGATGAAGCGGGATGTCTAGATCTGAAATGTATTTGTATCTGCTAGATCTGTTTATGGAGTGATTAGATCTGTGATGAGGCGAACATCTGTCTGAAGTAAAGAGTTGAATCTGAACTGAATATCTGATCTGATGAAGTATGCTGCTCTGTAATGATTGAAGATCTATACGCTACTTCGCCGCGGAGGAAGCGCGTATATACGCGGCTTCAGCGAAGAGAAAGCGCGTATGCGCAATAAATTATACACTGAGGTATACGCTGGTTTGTGTGGACGGAAGCGCGTATATACGCGACATCAGTGAAGTGAAAGCGCGTATGCAAACTAGGGTTTGCTGAAGCAAAGGGTATGAAATATCTGATCTGTTTTGCTGTGTTTCTGCTATCTGATCTGTGTTGATAAGTATCTGTTGGTGATGTATGTTTGTGCTTAAAAGAATGGAAAGGGTCCAGTTTGGAAATATGATGAAACGTGGCCTGCAAGTGTTGTTCTATTGAAGTTGTTGGATCCAGTGTGAAAATTGATGAAACGTGGTCCAAGGTGGTGCTGAAGGTTGTAGCCTTCAGTCAGGGGGTTGTAGCTCCCTTCCAGGTGAGGCCGGTAAACGAGATCGGGGGGTCGTAGCTCCCTTCCAGGTGAGGCTGGTAAACGAGATCGGGGGGTCGTAGCTCCCTTCCAGGAGAGGCTGGTAAACGAGTCGGGGGGTCGTAGCTCCCTTCCAGGAGAGGCTGGTAAACGAGCGCAGGTGGGTGCCTGCGTGCTGGTCAAGTCTGCGCCAGCACATATGTTGTAAGATGTTTTCTCTATAATAAAATATCGAAGGCTGAGCAACTGCAGCGGTGGTTTTCTCCCGATTTGGGTTTCCACCTAAAAATCCTGGTGTTCATGTGTGATGCTTTGTGTGATGGTTTATTCTGCTCTTACTGCACATGTTTACTGTTTATTGAACATCTGATGAATGAATGATGGATTAATAGAAGTGAAGATTTAATGACATATCTAGATCTCTGTGTATACGCTAGTTTCATAAAGGGGATCCGCGTATATACGCTAGTTTACTAAAGGAAAGTAGCGTATGGGTTTTAAGGAATGAAAAAGTAAAAAGATTTGATTATGCAGTAAATACTGATTCACCCCCCCCTCTTAGTATTTTTCCCAACAAACTTTTATGTAGTGTCCA